>ONZH01021634.1:0-17562 GCA_900303285.1 Rhinella marina | reverse complement strand
CAGCTTTAAACTTCTCCACAACAGTATCACGACCTGCCTGGGTGTTCCTTGGTCATGATGCTCTCTGTTCTTTAAACAGAACCTGAGATATCACAGAACAGGTGCATTTATACGAGACTTGATTACACACAGGTGGATTCTATTTAACTTCTCAGTAGAGATGAGCGAGCACTAAAATGCTCGGTGCTCGTTATTCGAGTCGAATTTTCCCGATGCTCGGGTGCTCGTCGAATAACGAACCCCATTGAAGTCAATGGGAGACTCGAGCATTTTTGCAGGGGACCAAGGCTCTGCCTGGGAGGCTGGGTGAAAACCTGGAAACCTCAGAAAATATGGAAACACCACGGAAAATGGACAGGAAAAGCAGGGCAGCATGCATGGATGCCTCTGAGGGCCTAATCCCACCATTACCCCAATTCTCAGGCAACAGCCTGGTGGGTTACCCTCATGGCAATTGTGCTCACCCACAGAAAGGCGAGGCAAATACCATCACATGTTAGGGAAGCACCCAACTAGGTGCAACGAAGGTCCATCACCGCCTCCAGGTGACACACTGCTCATGCTGGCACTGCTGTGCTATCCCCCTCCCCACGACGCAGGCATAAGCCTGACACATCATGGGTGACAGCGTAGTGACACCAACAAGTGACCAAGTTAGATTGAGGTAGCAGTCTATGTAGGCGAGCCTCCAAAAAATTTGTTTTGGAGTGTCCCGAAGTTGGACCCTCCTAAAAAATTGTTTAGGAGTGTCTGTAGTTGACCCTTCGTAAAATATTTTATTTGTTTTCCCTGTTATTAGTTAATGTACAACCCATGGCTGGCATGGTGGGAATATATAGGTTTTGCGTCACAGACGGTCCACTGCACCGTTACATTTTCTTCATCATTGCCAATTACTTTTCACTAACTGTTGTCTGGCAATGATAAAGGGTGAGGTGAATCCACTGCGGAAGAAAAGTGTCATCCTCCTACAATTCTACAACTTGCTCTCAATTGAAAAGGGGATGTTCTCGCGTGGCTTCCTCATAGTGGCCGCTTCTGCGGACGACAGAGGTGGTGTACCTACTGACAGCCTGACAGAAACACGATGGCAGAAGGAGAGAACTCCCTCATGTAAAATTGTTTAGGAGTGTTGTAGTTGACCTTCTGTAAAATATTTTATTTCTTTTCCTGTTATTAGTTAATGTACAACCATGGCTGGGCATGGTGGGTATATATAGGGAAGCACCCAACTAGGTGCAACGAAGGTCCATCACCCATGCCCATGCTGGCACTGCTCTCCTATCCCCAGCCAGACGATGCAGGCATAAGCCTGACACAGCATGGCGGTGACACCAACAAGTGACCAAGTTAGATGAGGTAGCAGGTGAGCCCACCCAAAAATTTAGCCAGACGCAGCATGGCGTGACACAGAGTGACCGAGTTAGACTGAGGTAGCAGGAGTGAAGCATCCTCCAAGTGGGCAGTACATGAGCGGCCCCAGGGTCAGACTCGGTCAGAGTATGTGAAATGTTCAGGGGTGGCCGAACACCGGGCCCGTTTCGGGTTATCGATTGTCGAAATGTTGGCTGACATCAAGTTTAGTATCTGTTCTTATCAGTTGCTGTGGCTGTTGGTGGTAAAGTGGTGAGCATAGCTGCTTCCCAAGCAGTTGACCCGGGTTTCGATTCCCGTCTATCGCAGGAGGCAATTAAAAAGAAAGAAACATTAAAAAATCAGTACAATATCTAATACGTCCCCTACCAGGGTAAATTGTTTGGAGAGAGGGCCTGTAGGTGGGGGGCAGGCTGGGGGAAGGAGGTTGAGCTGGAAGAACCAGAGGAGTGCCCCCTGGGCTAGCGTGTGTGGTGGTGACAACAGCCGGATGGAGTTCGAATGACGGCGCAGGACCCCAACTTAAAAATTTAGCATCAACCGGTACAGTTGTAAATTATGAGCTCGATCAAGTGTGGCATGTGTTCTATGTATTCTTCTCAGTTTAATACCGTATATGGCAGCTATCCGGAAAAATAGTTTGGAGAGAGAGAAAGATAGGAAAAGACGTAAATTGTTTGGAGAGAGGGCCTGTAGGTGGACCTCTGGAAAAATTGTTTGGAGAGAGGGCCTGTAGGTGGACCTCCGGAAAAAATTGTTTGGAGAGAGGGCCTGTAGGTGGACCTCTGGAAAAAATTGTTTGGAGAGAGGGCCTGTAGGTGGACCTCCGGAAAAATTGTTTGGAGAGAGGGCCTGTAGGTGGACCTCTGGAAAAATTGTTTGGAGTAGAGGCCTGTAGGTGGACCTCCGGAAAAATTTTTGGAGAGAGGGCCTGTAGGTGGACCTCCGGAAAAATTGTTTGGAGAGAGGGCCTGTAGGTGGACCTCCGGAAAAATTGTTTGGAGAGAGGGCCTGTAGGTGGACCTCCTGAAAAATTATTTAGAGAGAGGGCCTGTAGGTTGACCTCCGGAAAAATTGTTTGAAGAGAGGGCCTGTAGGGGGCCCTCCTGAAAAATTGTGGTAAAAGAGTGCCAGTTGGACCTCTAAAAATGGCGTTTTTTTGGTCAGCGTTAGGCAAGACGACAAGGAGGAGGAGGAGGAGTTAGAGAAGAGGAATCGGATTACATAAGTTATTTAAATCTTTAGCTGCTTTCCCCCGGAGGAGATTTGAATTCCGGTGAAATCCAGGCTTTGTTCATTTTAATAAGCGTCAGCCTGTCAGCGCTGTCAGTTGACAGGCGTGTACGCTTATCGGTGATGATGCCACCAGCTGCACTGAATACCCGCTCTGACAGCACGCTAGCGGCAGGGCAGGCCAGCACCTCCAAGGCGTACAGCGCCAGTTCAGGCCACGTGTCCAGCTTTGAAACCCAGTAGTTGTATGGAGCAGAGTGATCGCTACGGACGTTGGTATGGTCAGCTAGGTACTCCCTCACCATCTTTCTGTACAGCTCCCCCCTACTCTGCCTAGACTGGGGACAGGTGACAGTGTCTTGCTGGGGTGACATAAAACTGGCAAAGGCCTTGGAGAGCGTTCCCCTGCCAGTGCTGGACAAGCTGCCTGCTCGCCTCCTCTCCCCCGCTACTTGGCCCACAGAACCATGCCCTCTGCCGCTAGCGGCGTCAGATGGGAAGGATTGTTTCAGCTTGTGCACCAGGGCCTGTTGATATTTATTCACTCTCATACTCCTTTCCTCTGCAGGGATGAGAGTGGAAAGGTTCTGCTTGTACCATGGGTCCAGGAGAGTGAACACCCAGTAATCGGTGTTTGAAAAAATGCTTCTAACACGAGGGTCACGGGATAGGCAGCCTAACATGAAGTCTGCCATGTGCGCCAGAGTCCCAACATGCAAGAATTCCCTCTCCTCACTGGCCTGACTCTCCATTTCCTCCTCCCCCTCCTCTTCAGCCCATACACGCTCAAGAGTTAAGAAGGACTGAGCACTGGTACCCTCTTCTGTCTCGCCGACATTCTCCTCCTCTCCCTCCTCATCCTCATCCCCCTCCTCCGATACGCGCTGAGAAACAGACCGGAGGGTGCTCTGGCTATCAAGCAACGTATCTTCCTCCACCGTCTCTTGTGACAAGCGCAAAGCATCCGACTTCATGCTGAGCAGTGAGTTTTTCAACAGGCAAAGCAGCGGGATGGTGAGGCTGATAATGGCGGCATCGCCGCTGACCATCTGTGTTGACTCCTCAAAGTTGCTCAACACCTGGCAGATATCAGACATCCACGTCCACTCCTCATTGTAGACTTGAGGAATTTGACTGACCTGACTACCAGTTCTGGTGGAAGTTGACATCTGGCAGTCTACAATCGCTCTGCGCTGCTGGTAAACTCTGGATAACATGTTTAATGTCGAATTCCATCTCGTGGGCACGTCGCACAACAGTCGGTGAGCGGGAAGTTGTAGGCGGCGCTGCGCTGCCCTGAGAGTGGCAGCATCTGTGGTCGACTTGCGGAAATGCGCACAGATGCGGCGCACCTTGGTGAGCAAATCAGACAGATTGGGGTATGTCTTGAGGAACCGCTGAACTATTAGATTGAACACGTGGGCCAGGCATGGCACATGTGTCAGTCTGCCGAGTTGCAGAGCCGCCACCAGGTTACGCCCGTTGTCACACACAACCATGCCTGGCTTGAGGTTTAGCGGTGCCAGCCACACATCGGTCTGCGCCGTGATGCCCTGTAACAGCTCTTGGGCGGTGTGCCTTTTGTCACCTAAGCTCAGCAGTTTGAGCACCGCCTGCAGGCGCTTACCCACGGCACTGCTCGCGGATGGTAATTTGGTGGAGGAGGAGGAGGAGGAGGGGTCGGAGGAGGAGGCATAGTACGTCTGAGAGACCGTGACCGAGGTAGGCCCCGCAATCCTCGGTGTGAGCAGTACATGAGCGGCCCCAGGGTCAGTCTCGGTCCCAGCCTCCACCAAGTTAACCCAATGTGCCGTCAGTGAGATATAGTGTCCCTGCCAGGCAGCACTTGTCCACGTGTCCATGGTTAGGTGGACCTTCTCAGAAACAGCGTTGGTCAGGACACGGATGATGTTCTCTGACACGTGCTGGTGTAGGGCTGGGACGGCACATCGGGAAAAATAGTGGCGGTTGGGGACCGAATACCGAGGGGCAGCCACCGCCATGAGATTGCGAAAGGCCTCGGTCTCTACCAGCCTATAGGGCAGCATCTCCAGGCTCAGCAATTTGGAGATGTGGACGTTGAGGGCTTGGGCATGTGGGTGGTGGAACTGTATTTCCTCTTGCGCTCCAGCGTCTGCTGTAAAGACAGCTGAACGCTGCGCTGGGACACATTGGTGGACACTGTGGAGGATCGTGGAGGCGAAGGTGTGGTTTTCCGGTGGGAGGCGCTCGTGCCGGGGTCCTGGGCAGGGGGTTGACTAGCAGAGGCAGCGAGTGACGCAGGGGGTTGACTAGCAGAGGCAGCGAGTGACACAGGGAAGCAGTGGTGTGACCCGCAGGAGGTGGTGAACGGCCTTGGTTCCATTGAGTGGGGTGTTTAGCACTCATATGCCTGCGCATGCTGGTGGTGGTTAGGCTAGTAGTGGTGGCACCCCTGCTGATCCTGGTGTGGCACAGGTTGCACACCACAGTCCGTCGGTCATCCTCACTTTCTTTAAAGAACCTCCAGACTTGCGAACATCTAGGCCTCGCCACGGGAGCTTCACTACGTGAAACAGTTGCTGCTGATGCACCAGCTCTGGCCCTGCTTCTCCCTCTGGCCACACCACTGCCTCTTCCAACCTGTTCTGGTGCAGCACTCGCCTCCGCCTCAGAAGCACTGTCTTCACTCGGCTTATCAACCCAGCTTGGGTCAGTCACCTGGTCATCCTCCGATTCCTCAGTCTGCTCCCCCCTCGGACTTCCTGCCCTGACAACAACTTCACCACTGTCTGACAACCGTGTCTCCTCATCGTCCGACACCTCTTTACAAACTTCTTCCACTAAGTCAACATTGTCATCATCATCATCATCACCCACAGACTGCGACAGTTGGAAAACTTGGGCATCGGGAACGAGGTCAGCAGCAACCTGAGAAGTGGTTTGTGACTCTGGGAAGGGTCCAGAAAACAGTTCCTGAGAGTATGCCGGATCGCATTCCAAATTTTCCTTGGAGGGGGCAGACTGGGGGGAAGGAGGTTGAGGTGGAAGAGCCAGAGGAGTGCTCCTTTGAGTAACATGGGTGGACTGCATGGAAGACTGACTGGTGGACAAATTACTTGAAGCATTGTCCGCAATCCACGACATCAGCTGTTCGCACTGTTGTGGTTTCAACAGTCCTCTACCACGTGTCCCTGAAAGTTGAGACATGAAGCTAGGGAGTGTAGCTCTGCGGCGTTCCCCTGCTCCCTCATCAGCAGGTACTGTCTCACCCTGCCCAGGACCACGGCCTCTGCCACCTGCAGTAATTGAATGCCCACGCCCTCGTCCTCGACCCTTAGCCCTGGGGTTCAACATTTTCTGTATATAAGTGTATTATATAAAAAAACAAAAAATAAATGGGCCTGCTGTATTGAAACCCACAAACTTGTTCAGTCTGGTTTAATTAAGTGACGTACAGAAAGTGTCACCTGGACAGAAAATACGGATTGTATTGAGTGGACAGCTGAACTGTGACACACAGAATGGTTCCACGCAGCTGTGTGAAATGGATTCGTATCACTGAGATAAAACAACAAAAAAACTTTTTTTTTTATATATATATATATATATTTTTTAATATTTTTTTTTAGTTTGTTTTTTTTTGGAACGTGACGTGCAGAAACTATCGTAGACCTAACTCACACCCTGCTGACGGTGGCTATTTTGACTGCGACCCAGACAAATGTCGCACAGAGATTTTTGTGATCAAGCTATATAAGTGAGAGCAAAAGACCTTGTTGGATAAAGTGACGTACAGAAAGTGTCACCTGGACAGAAAATATGGATTGTAGTGAGTGGACAGCTGAACTGTGACACACAGAATGGTTCCACGCAGCTGTGTTAAATGGATTCGTATCACTGAGCTAAAACAACAAAGAAACTATTTTTTTATATATATATTTTTTTTGGATATATTTTTTTTTTATATATTTTTTTAGTTTTGTTTTTTTTGGAACGTGACGTGCAGAAACTATCGTAGACCTAACTCACACCCTGCTGACGGTGGCTATTTTGACTGCGACCCAGACAAATGTCACACAGAGATTTTTGTGATCAAGCTATATACTTGAGAGCAAAAGACCTTGTTGGATTAAGTGACGTACAGAAAGTGTCATCTGGACAGAAAATACGGATTGTAGTGAGTGGACAGCTGAACTGTGACACACACAATGGTTCCACGCAGCTGTGTGAAATGGATTCGTATCACTGAGATAAAACAACAAAAAAAATATTTTTTTTATATATATTTTTTTTTATATATATATTTTTTTTAGTTTTGTTTTTTTTGGAACGTGACGTGCAGAAACTATCGTAGACCTAACTCACACCCTGCTGACGGTGGCTATTTTGACTGCGACCCAGACAAATGTCGCACAGAGATTTTTGTGATCAAGCTATATAAGTGAGAGCAAAAGACCTTGTTGGATTAAGTGATGTACAGAATGTGTCACCTGGACAGAAAATACGGATTGTAGTGAGTGAACAGCTGAACTGTGACACACAGAATGGTTCCACACTGCTGTATGAAATGGATTTGTATCACTGAGATATAACAATAAAAAAAAAAAGGGTTATATATGGTGATAGCTGCACTACTAGTGCCAGCCAGCCAAGCCAGGAGACAAAAAAAAAATGTCTTGTAGCCCTTAGAAGGGCTGTTGGGTTCTTTTGAGATCACTCCTGCCTAACAAAGAACTAAATGCAGGCCCTAACACTCTCCCTGAAACGCAGCAGCTCTATCCCTAACGACATCGAGACAGCATCTGAGCCGAGCACCGCGGGCAGTCACTAGTATATTCCAGGGTCACCTGATCAGGCCAGCCAACCCCTGCTATCGACATGTAAGGGCCCCACGTGATGCTGGGTGTACCGCAGAGTCTCCTGGCTTGTGATTGGCTGAGTTTATAGGCGCCAAAAATGCACAATGCGGAAGTTGCCATTTCCTCGAGCATGGCGAGATATTCGTCCGAGCAGCGAGCACTTACGAGTATCGTAATACTCGAACGAGCACCAAGCTCGGACGAGCATGCTCGCTCATCTCTATTCATCAGTCATTTAGGACAACATTGGATCATTCAGAGATCCTCAATGAACTTCTGGAATGAGTTTTTTGAACTGAAAGTAAATGGGCCGAATAATTTTGCACACCCCACTTTTCAGTTTTATTATTACAAAAAAAGTTTAAATGATCCAATAAATTTCGTTCCACTTCACAATTGTGACCCACTTGTTGTTGATTCTTCACCAAAAATTTAAAATGTTATATCTTTTTGTTTGAAGCCTGAAATGTGGCAAAAGGTTGAAAAGTTCCAGGGGGCCGAATACTTTTGCAAGGCACTGTATGTATAAATATATCAGGGGTTAGTACATCTCTCCCATGATCTATTTATCCCCAGGACTGTGACTGTGATGAGGGGACATCTTCTGTGTCTGGAGGAAAAAAGGTTTCTACACAAATATAGAAGAGGATTCTTTACGGTAGGAGCAGTGAGACTATAGAACTCTCTGCCTGAGGAGGTGGTGATGGTGAGTTCACTAAAAGAGTTCAAGAGGAGCCTGGATGTATTTCTGGAGGGTAACAATATTATAGGTTATAGCTACTAGAGGTGGGTTGTTGATCCAGGGAGTTATTCTGATTGACTGATTGGAGTCAGGAAGGAATTTTTTCCCCTAAAGTGGGGAAAATTGGCTTCTACCTCACAGGGTTTTTTGCCTTCCTCTGGATTAACTTGCAGGATAACAGGCTGAACTGGATGGACAGATGTCTATTTCAGCCTTGTAAACTATGGGGGTAATTTATCATTCTGAAATATGCTTAAATTAGGCGCATTTCAGGCGCAGATCGCTGCGCCACAATCTGTGACTTCTCCCCGCTCGTGCCAGGTCTAAAATTGTGGGCGTGGCATTGATGGGGAAAGGGGTGGGCCAGAAGACCCATCTCATCCACCATTTTCTAGGCTTGTTTTAGGCACACAAAAAGGTCTAAATGTAAGACATCTCGGAAGCTGTCTTACATTTAGAACTGAGCGGAAGATCAGCCGAAGTTATGAAGAGGCCGACGCCTCTTTATAACTTTGATGGAACCACCGTCAGTTTAGTGGTTTATTAAGACCTGCGTCCAAAACCCTGGTTTTAATAAATGTGCCCCTATATTACTAATATATTAGCAAAGATTTCGAACATTCTGTTTTCACTTTGTCATTATGAGATACTGAGTGCAGATTAATGGGGGAAATTTGAACATAAAATGTGAAAAAGTGAAAGGCTCTGAAGACTTCTGAATGGACTATACAACTATATATAGTTGTAATAAAATGTAGACAGGTATGCATATGCAATCTTATATACAAATAATTCTATGTACTAATACTGCGTCAAATCTTAGTTCTGCAGCTATATTTAAAATGGTACTGTCGGCTCTCATTCATGCCTTTTTCAGTAAGTACACATATTCTTGAATGCATTTTTACAGTATCTCTTCTAGTGTTCCCTTCTGGAAATTACAACCTTAAAAAACTCTTCAAATTATACTGCTATTAGAAAAACAAGGGAAGATTCGATATATAATCTTTTAAAGGGGTTGTCCCATCTCAACGTTTATGGCATATTTGTAGGATATGTCACAAATTTTGACTCAGGGAACCACGCCTATCTACATAACTGTACCCCTGAAGTGATGAGAGAGATCAGCCGCACATGCGCAGCCATCCTCAATTACTGCTATGAGACTCATGCTCCGCTATTTATGGCAGTCCCATAGCAGTAAATGGAGATGATGCCACACATGCAACAAGGGCCCTGTTCTGGAGATAGAAGCTGGTCACAGAGGTGGGAGCCACCTCTATCTGACAGTTGTGACATACAGGGGCGTAGCTAAAGGCTCATGGGCCCTGGTACAAGAGTTCAGCTTGGGCCCCCTTCTCTCAGTTGTTTGCAGCCAGGGGGAGGGAAGCACATAGCCTTCATGCTTCCTGGGGAAAACATTGAACTGGCAATTTCTAACCCCTTCCCTCCAGCCAGAGGTGTAACTTGATCAGCATAAACTTTCTATAATACCACTGTCTTCTTATGTGGCACAAGGGTCTTTGGGCCCCCTCAGGCTCCTGGGCCCGGTAGCAACTGCTACCTCTGCACCCCCTATAGCTACGCCCCCTGGTGACATATACTACCGATATCCCATAAATGTTGAGATGTGACAAGCAATTTAACTTTTACAAAATACACCATGGCAATGCTGACATAATTTCAATATTCTGTTCTGGGTATACCAATATTGCCATATACTAGACAGCGCCAGAACCCAGCAGATCTCATTAACTATCATGGGGGCTTTCAGGTTTCCACCATGAATACTGGTATTCTGACAGGCACAATACCTTTGCACACTGCAGTATTTTCTCCTTTTTTTTGCCGGTATCTGCAATGGAGGCAGCTGGAACCTCTACGCAAATGTGGACCATGTCTAAGGAACTGAATATTGTGGAATACAGTAAAAGAAAAAAAACAGTATCTCCTAACTTTTGATCAATTACACAGTGCAGTTGCAGTGCTGCTTCTGCATTGCATGTTCATGATTACCATGAATTCTATGAAAGGCAAGACATATATCAAGTGGTATTGAGTAGCGAAGCATTCGAAGCGGAATTCGGTCTGAAAGTTAGGAAAACTTCGATTTGCAACAAATTCAATTTTTCTTGCGCTTCGTGGTAATGAATCATGTTTTCCTAAAATGTAGGCTGCATGTGAGCTGAGCATGGGGAGAGATGTGGCAAGTGCTCATGTGATAGAGATAGCATTTCTGAAAATGATTAATAGAAGACTATTGCAGAGGGAGAGTACAGGGAGACTGCAGGGACAGTGCAGGGAGACTGACACTGCGTCAGTTTTATTAATTCATTCCTACATTTACTTATTCCTACATCAGCTGTGAATGTAATTCAATACCAATAAGATAGGAAAGCTTTATAATTCCAGTGCCAGTGTGCCAAACAATACCATCCAGTCTGCACCCCTTAGGGGGGTCCTGTCTTAATCATGACCATCCTGATCTTTTGCTGGCTTTATGTCTTCCAAATGATGCTTCAGAGACTCCATGTCCTAGAAAAGTTATGAAGATACAGAGAGAGGAGGAGCAGGGTGTTCCTGATGACATATCCTCATCGATATTAGATGATGTGGAAAAGGAGCAAAAGCAGATGGCAGAAGAAGGGCTCCCATCTATAGGGCAGGAGACCTCTGGGGTTAGAGAAGTGAGTATACCAGAGCTCATTAATATTCTGTGTTTA
This sequence comes from Rhinella marina, assembly GCA_900303285.1. Taxonomy (NCBI): domain Eukaryota; kingdom Metazoa; phylum Chordata; class Amphibia; order Anura; family Bufonidae; genus Rhinella; species Rhinella marina. The sequence continues at coordinate 6,649 of ONZH01021634.1, read as the reverse complement.
CTATCAAATAACCTGAAGGAGATTGCAGTCAAGGACAGCCATAATATGCATAGTGTCCCCCCATCTAACCAGCCAAACCCCATACCAGCAACAGCCCCTGTTTAAAGGCGCTGTACTGCCATTAACAATGAAGACGGTCAGTGCGGTCTTCTATATTAAATGAAAGGCAGCTGCAGGCTGTGTGGTTCTTCACCGCAGCATGACTACAACCCACCAGCAGCACAGCTTATGGCCATACCCTTAGTCAGAGTAGCCTGGGTATACCTGAATTGTAGCGATTTGTGATTGATTAATTAATTTGTAACAAATTTAATTTCTTTGCTTACTTTGCTAACTGGGCACTAGCCGGCACTGCTGCACTACAAGCCAGCTGTCCTCTACCTGCTGAGCAATTGCCCACAGGTATATTACCTGATGTTAATATATACAAATCCTATAACACCCAAAATACACATAACATAAGTAATCTACCATGGCTAATGTCCTGTGTGGTCTGATGAGTCACCCCGTATGTAGCGGATAATTCTATTCTAGTGGGAGTGTGCCTGAAGCTCGTGCTCTGCTTGGAGCGCATAGTGACATCACTGATGCCTCAGAAGTTTGCAAGGATCGAATAAACCAACGTGTTTCGGAAAATTACATGTGTTTTCCTTGATCGGGGATATTGGTCCTCCACATCCATCTTACTTTCTAGACACCTTCCAGGTTTAGTGGGCATGATTATACAGATTAAAGAGTGAACTGAAACTGAAAGTGATATCTTCTTTCAATTTAACTTCTATGTTTCATCAGTTGGAGTTTAATTATCAAAGACTATATTTCATGGAATCACCTGCACATTCTGTTCCCCATTGTGGTTTTTGGTTGTGCATTTTAATTTTTTCCTCCCCATGTTCCCATAGCCATAATAGCCATGTTTTCATTTTCCATTTAACTAGCCACAGGGCTTATTTTTTGCAGGATTAGGGCTCTTTCACACGCAATTTGCGGAACAGAACAGGCGGCCTGTTATAGTAATGCCTATTCTTGTCCACAAAACGGACAAGAATAGGACATGATCTAAAATTTTTGTGGGGCCACGGAACGGAGAAACGGATGCGGACAGCACACGGAGTGCTGTCCACATCTTTTGCGGCCCCATTGAAGTGAATGGGTCCGCACCCTAGCCGCAAAATATGCGGCTCAGATGCGGAACCAAACCATGGCAGTGTGAATGAGCCCTAAGTTGTATTTTTAAGGGTATCATTTAATTTGCCATGTCTGTTTTTGGAAAATGGCAAAAAAATTATTTGGGTTTAAATTAAAAAAACAACAACAACTAATCCGTCAAGGTTTTGGGGGTTTTGACATCATAACGTTCACTATGCGCTAAAAATGACATGCTTATTCTGCAGCTCAGTATGAATACAGCGATACCACACTTGTATAGTTTATTTTTGTTGTACTACTTAAAAAGATAAAATGAATCCAAGTATTTCTGGAGGGGATTCAGACTTTACTTAGACCTTAACTTAACTTAGGGCTCATGCACACGACCAGTGCCGGCCCGTGCCCGTATTGCGGCCCGCATAGGGTGGGTCCACAATACACGGGCACCGGCCGTGTGCAGCCCGCATATCGGATTGCGGACCCATTCACTTCAATGGGTCCACAATCCGGGAGATGTGGAGCGGACGCACGGATCGGAACACCATGGAAGCACTACGGTGTGCTTCTGTGGTGTCTCTGGCCATGCCTCCGCACTGCAAAAAAGTAGCGCAAATGAATGGGTCCCTGGTCCGCATGCGGCGGCCCCAATGTCAATGCCCATGCGTTGTGGACCGCAAATTTCGGTCCAAAGCACGGACACTGAATGCACACGATCGTGTGCATGAGCCCTTAGAGTGACTTTCCTTCCCCTTGTCTTCCTTTATATATATAACTTTTTAGGGCCAGTTTACGCTTAAACTTTTTAATCCCGACAAATACTCCAGATTTCCTGAAGCATTTTAAGGGGGGAAATTTGAATCCTTTTAGCAATTGTGAATATTCACCTTCTGATAATACATAGTTACTTCATTCAAAATCTTTTGCTCCCCCTCTCCATTGACATGTTTACATACGCTGGTCTTTCTTTTAACTTTGGAGAATTGCCTACCACTACCATTCACTTTTTCATTTTTTGTCATCTGAAAACAATCTTGTTTTACAGTTTTTTCTTACTGCCCCTTCTTTGCTTCCTGCTGCCCCCTTAGTGCTGCCTGCTGCCCCCTTTGTGCACCCCATCTCTGCTTGGTTCTGGACATTATACAATGGTGATGGCGGAGGCTCAGTTCCTGAGACCCCAGCATCAGCAGTAGGTAACAACAGCTAGAACGGCTGATATCCTGACTGTTTAACCCTTTATATGCTGCTGTCATACATGTAGTGGGGTAATAGAGGGAGCTCCCTCTCTCCTCCATCGGTCTGCTGCGTTGCAATGGCAGTGTGCCGGTGGCTGACATGGCCTTACTTAGGGCTCAAGGCCTGCCATGTACCTAAGCCTTCCAGGCCCTGCCTGTTGCCCTGTTGCCCTCACACAACTACGTTGTGATTCAAGAAATGGCAATGAAAGGGAAAAAAAAGATTTTTAATAAAAGGTGATTTTATGATATGAAAAGTGGTAAAACATGAAAAAACAATATAAATTTGGCTTCGCCATAATCCTATAAACCTATAGAATAAAGTTATCACATCAAATATACCGCATGGGGGACCCCATAAAAAAAATGAAAATAAAAAACACTGACAGAATTGCAATTTTTGCTCACTTCCTAAAAATGAAATAAAAAGTAAAATGAAAAATTTGGGGCTAAAGCAACATTTTCTTGTAGAAAATGTAATTTTTTATTTTCACAGCCAAATGTTTCCAAATTCTATGAAATGCTTGTTGTGTCAAAGCACTCACTGCTCCCCTGCTTGAGGGTTGTAGTTTTCAAAATGGGGTTACTTTTTGGGACCAAAGAAGTCTGTTAAAGCAAGTTTGAAACGTAGGGAGTAAATTTGGAAATAAGGCCGAGTTTACACTATTTCCATCAGTGATTAAGAGCCAAAACCAGTAGTGAAGCCTACTCAGAGATAAGGTATAAGGAAAGATCTGCACTAGGGATGAGCGAACTTTTGAAAAGTTTGGTTTGCTTCGCTTCGGCGAACTTTCGTGAATTTCGGATTCGTACGAACCGAACCTAAAACGAACCTTGCTATAACGGCTGAATAATTGCTGCTACAATAATGGGAGTCAGATAGGGTATAGTTTCGTTTACTTGCAGTTGCTATTACAATGAAAAAAGTGGAAAAAATCCAAGTGACTTCAACAACGGCGACGCAAAATATATACGCATATTTGAGAATTTACACTAATGCGTACGCTAATGCGAACATTCCCACACAAATAACGAACATACAGTGTAGCGTTGTCAAAGGTACGCTACTTAACTGAATATGTACACATTAGCGTACTCATACACTGCGTCTGCGAACATTCCTACTCAAGTAACGAACATACAGTGTAGCGTTGTCAATTGTACACTACTTAACTGAATATGTACGCATTAGCGTACGCATACACTGCGTCTACGAACATTCCTACTCAAGTAACAAACATACAGTATAGCGTTGTCAAAGGTACGCTACTTAACTGAATATGTACGCATTAGCGTACTCATACACTGCGTCTGCGAACATTCCTACTCAAGTAACGAACATACAGTCTAGCGTTGTCAAAGGTACGCTACTTAACTGAATATGTACGCATTAGCATCACGAACAGGATGAGTCTGAAGTGCCTGTACCGTTAAGGCCACAGCTCAACCATCCCTAAAACAGACTTTAAACTAATAGCCTTTTATCTACAAGGCCAAAGAATTAGTCAGAAAACCTGAAAGATGTCTACTGAAAAATGACTTTGACACAGTTGCTGCGGTGTAGACGGCGCAAAACGCTGCGCGCCGGCAACAGAAGAGTTAACAACGCCATTTTCTCACTAGTGGCGCAGCTTCTTCATGCTGAAGCAAAGAGACCGCCCCCTCAAGAGCGGGAAAACCATGGCACGCCCCCCTGTAGCGCGGGAAAATCCAATCCAGCCCGCCAGGAACTTGCTGTGGGGAGCATTGAGAGCGAAGACTCCACCCCCTTAGCTCCTCCTCCATCTCCGGTGTATGCGAAGAAAGAGAGAGACAACAACATGGCGTCCCGTCAGCGCGGCCCTAGTTGGGGGGATATGGTCTGGGGCACCGACCCATATGAGCCTACACCTAGACCAGCGGAGGTTCGCCTGGACCAAGTTATCCACAAGGCAAAGCTGGAGCCAAACCCCGAAGTGCCTCATCTACCGGTGATAGCGGCTGGAGATCCTGCAAGCGAGGCCGCACACATGGTCCCGAAGATGGACGCAACCAGCGGTGCACTCAGGAAGCCACCATACGTCCGGGCCAAAGTCCGAGTCGAGACGGCCGGGCCTGCTGAGGAAGTCCACAACCGAGTGGCCGGAGTCCCCTAAGCCTCGCCTAAGCCCTGACATAACGACCTCCGACAGAACCCCATCGTTCCTGCTGCGGTAACTAAAAATGTTACTACCCTGTGGGACTATAAAAGGGTTGTAGAAGAGTGGGTGGTCGAGGTGCTAGAACATCCCCGACGTGGTGACCCGACTCTCGAAAGGCGCACCGGGACTGTGCTTTGGTTTAGCGTGGACCGCGGCGTGGGGTTCATCACAGACGAGGAGTCCGCTGAGGAGCTCTACGTTAATTGTCGCTCCGTGAAGAGGCCGTACCTCCCTCCAGCACGACACAACCTCCATGCGGGTGACTAAGTAGAATTCACGCCTATGAAGAGCCTACAAGGCCCCTTTGCCACCGGGGTGAAGGTCATCACCAGACCGCCGAGGCCGGAGGCACCTCCAGAGGAATGGGAAGATCACTCCGCGACCGCCACCCTTACTCACCGTCCACGAGAGGATGAAGCGGGAGCCAGTCAGCCAGGAGCAAGACCTCTTCTCAGCGAGCCGGAGCAACTCATTCCCGAGCTTCCTCCACCGCCAGTGTTCCAGGTGGGTCAGATTACAGGCAGCAAATTTATTTTCAACCCCCTGGCCACCTACCACCTGATGCAGGAGGCAAAACAGCAGCCCAATCTGTTGCCCGGGGTAGGCCTCTGGCCGAGCCTCTACAACCCGAGGTTCGGTCGCCAGTGGGCCCGGCAGGAGCATCCGGGCCTTACAGGGTCCGTTCCCAAATGGCTGCCACAGTCACCAGTGTGACCACTGGGACCCTGCCCCGACCAGTGCCACATCTATCTTTAAGAGGACGCTGGGGAATGGCTGCTGCCTACCGTGAGGCCTATCAGAGGCAGGAGCGCCCTCTTATGTCGTTCAGCTCCAGCAGCGACAAGGAGGATGTGCCGGCTTTCCACTAAGGGGAGCCCGCACTCAAGTACTGTCAAAGAACTACAGGACTAATGGGAGCCACCCCGTGGACTGAGTCCTGACTGGTGAGAACCTGTTGGCTATGTTTTAATTTGTTGTGTTGCCCATGTTTTAGGTCTCCACCATGATGGACACGTGTGTCAGGACTCCCCTCATCTTCAATAATCCAAGTTGTGCCATGTTTGCGCACCACATCCTTTTCCCCCCCCTTTTCAGGTTGTTGGGAAATCACTTTTAAAAGGGTTTGTCAAGAAAACTTTTCTGCTATTTATAACCTATTTTATTACCCATGTGGATTACAAATTTTAATTGAATTTGGGACTTTGTTCCAGTCTCAAGCCAAAGAAGAAGAAAAGATGGACTTGAATGTAACCACGGAAATCCTATATTATGCCTTTAATATATTTGCACTTAAATGTTTGCACTAATATTTTACCTTTCAGCAACATTCTTGAATATTGCCCATTGTGTGTGTTTCTTTGCAGGTGCCACAATGTGTCCTCCAATGCACTTTAATGTTTGGTCATGCACTTAGCCAGATAGTTAGCACCTTACTTGTCTCTACCTCAGATATATATGCTGCCTCTGAGGGCGTTTCACACTAACGGTTCATGGTAGCCAGGTGTCAGAGCCACAAGCAGTTTTCTCTTATTCCTTCAGGGTTATCCTCGCTGCTATAGATGTGTCTTATATGTGTCAGGAGAGAATAGTCTCTCACTGGAACTATGGCAGGACAGGTAGATTCCTCCTCCTAGTTCACTATGTCCTGAGGCCTTGTGCACCGCCTCCAGGAAAAAAATAACTTGCAGCTACTGATAGACATCAAGGTGACAAAGCGTAAAGCATTATCAGGCTTTGGTGCTTGGAAGGGATTACAGAATGAAGCCACCCTTCCATTTGCGGGCTTATCATTTCACAATGGTGAGATTATAGAGTGAAGACACCCCCATGCTTTCTTTGGTATTCGTGGCCAGAATATTCAGAGTCAGTCAGAAATGGTTGCTTAGTGCAGTTTACATAGGTTGTTCGTCTGCTGAGAGGGGATAACAGAGATCGGACACCCTACTCACAAGGCAGGAACGTACCAGCATAGTAGCACAATGGTCTATATGTGTATGTAATGTCATTTATATGTATCTATTTCATGCAGCACCTTGTATTCATTGGATTCCCTGCAAGCTTCCCTGTATGCTAATCCTAAGCACAAGC